>CM047817.1:25043244-25048244 GCA_026214975.1 Gentiana macrophylla | reverse complement strand
TATAAAAGAAAAGGGGATAATTAAGGAATTATATAATAATTAGGAAAATTTGGGATGTATAAAAGGAAATAATCCTAAATTTAACCTAATTACTATTGTCAAAAAAAAAGGAGAGGCGCATATTGAGAGGAGAGGCGCAGTTTCCAAAAAAAGGAAGAAGCTTTTGAATCTTGAGGTTAATCCGCCGTTCGCTTGAACAGATTCATCAAGAGAAAAGGATCACCGCTATTCTGAGGATCGTTTGGATACCCACAATCCTTAGAACCGTTATCGTAAGTTTTTTATCATCGTTTTCGTTTTAGGGTTGATCATCTTTTACCTGCGTTTCTGCGTTTATCAGCATCGTAGTGATTAGCTTTTGGTGTTAATCGTTATAGGTTCGGTGTTAAAGGTTTAATCTTTTGGAAGGTTGAAGCGTCGATTGTGGTAGCTCGCAATAATCAGGGTAACGTGGTTTTCTTATCGTATGGCTAAGTTCTCGTAAGGTTGTAGGCAAATTTTTTATGGTTTTCTGATGTTTTTAGCTGTTAAAAATCGAGTTTGGGGTGCATATGCGATGGAAATCGCGAGGTGTGCGAGTGCAGGAAAAATCCCGAAAATCCCGTGCGACGGCGACGCTTTTCGAGGACGGGCGTCCGGTTCCTCTGCAAGTCGAACGAGCGTCCAGTTCTATTGGATGGGCGTTCAGAGTGAAATTTTGATTCAGGATGTAACAGCGTCTGGGTGGACGGGCGTCACTTTTTGACGAGCGGGCGTCCAAGTCCAAGCAGGCGTTGCCACAGCCAAACGGGCGCTCGACCTGGGCTTTCGATTTTATCGTTTTGTAATGTCGGCTTAGTTCAGGGCTTTATGATTTTGTCTTTATTGCATAACCTTACGTGACAAAGCTCTGAACTAGCTTCGTGTGTGTTTAGTTCCGGCACCACATGGATTCCTAAAAGATGAAGTGTGGGACCACCGGAAGCTTCGGTTTTTGTGCTTTCATAAGCTAGGGTTTATCGATGTCTGTGTAATTGCTAGGCCTTGTCCGTGTCTAGTGGGTCTAAGTATGAGAATAGGAGATGTGAGGAGCTTATCTCGAACACACTTAGGTGGCTAGTTAAATATTTAATTAAGCGTATGTGTTAGATTAAAATCTTAAACATCATGCAATGCTTGGCAAGGCATAGTACAATATCGCGATGTGTCCTCTCGACTGGACAAAGTAGATTGTACCACGCCAAGTCAATCGATGGGCGATACAAAGCATTTGGTACATTCTCGCGGTCATCACACCATCGGGACTCGGATATTCCGGGCTACTAGAGCGAGTCTCTAAGTAGGTTGCACCCAGTTGTCCTAGTACATCCTATTACTAGGCGTAGTGCCCTTTTGTTATTCATGATGTAACAAACTTGAGCTAAGCTAGATACCTTTGGAACCTCGTGTTATGCTATGAACATAATATGATAGTTAGCTAGATTAATAACGGAAATGAATTAATAAAAGGACGACGTTGCTTTTATTTCTTTATGTGATCATTGTTATACGATCTTCTACACGTTACTAAGTACTTTTGTACATACCCGTTACGTTGTCTTTGTCTTCCTTTCCCCAAGAAGATGAGCAATTGGTTACCAATATGAGTTCTTTGATGACGATGATGTTTGAGTTGGAGTTCAAGACTTAGATCTTTTAGTTTGTTTCTTTTAAAACAGCTTGTTTCAAGTTTTGAATAATGTTGTTCTTCCTTTTGGATTAGTTACCTTTGAGACCTTTTGGATTTAATTTTTGGATGATTAGTTCTTTGAATGGATTTTAGTTTTTCACAAAGATTGATTACCGTATGTTGCGATCGTTTGGTTTCCCGAGTTGTTGAGTTGTTTTTTCTTCCGCGTCGTTTGGATTTTGATGTATGACGTAAGGCTTGTATGTGCCGAGCGCTCTTTCCGGATAAGGACTCGGTGTCCGGAACAGGCGTTCTGATTGGTATCGTAGAGAAAAGTTTTCCTTCTTTGTGTAGGACTTGATTTTTCTTTAAGATAAGTTTAGAGCTTTAGTAACCCTTTTCTTTCTTGGCTCTGTGGATGGTGCTTACTAGAGGAGGAGCTAGTTCGTATAACTTGATGCACTAATACCCGAGACAAGTGTCGCGAGGCGGATTTTCTTGAGGTTGTGGTTCCGAGAAGAAGGAGGAGTGGACCATTACTCAGTTCCTCCGGTCACTCAAGTGAACAACCCGATCATGGTGGAAATCAAGGATCAAGTAATTACTGTTAGAAGTCGAGTGGAACAAGCGGGTCCTTCAAGGTTTAGCACTTCGCGTGCCGGTTTACATCGCCTCAAGGACCACCACTTGGACCGGATTGGGACTTTCTAATCCACCGCCGATCGATTCTTGATTATCCACAGTATCCATGTTCCGTCTACACCGTTGAGTTTCACTCACTCGGCCCGACTGATTCGACCTCCACCACCACCTAGATCGAGTTCTTTCAGTAGCACCTGCTACACCAAGCCCTTGTGAGTTATCGAATGCCCCACCAGGCACAGATTTGGTTGTCAGCTGATCGCAGGGGTTTTGATAGACCAATAGATTGGTATGAGAAAGTGAAGAAGCATAAGTACCGAGAGTTCTTTGGTAATGTTGAGCCGCCGCAACGGACTTGTGGCTTCATCGTTTTGAAAAGGCATGCGAGGAACATGAGCCCCGAGAATCTGAATGGGCTCGATTGGCAATATCCTTGTTGGCGGGTAATGCGAGAGAGTTGGATGGATTCTTATGAGCAAGCTAATCCTTGGATCACTTGGATTGGGCGATATTCAAGGAGTTGTTCTATGAGGAGTACTTCCCTAGGGCGGCAATGAATGCGAAGGCTAATGAGTTCCCGATTTTAAAAGCGAGGGAAGGTTTTCTCACGGTGACAAAGACTGTAGAAGTTTCATGAGTTGGGCGAAGTTCTATCCGAGATTATGAAAAGTGAGGAAAGAAGATAAACAAGTTTATGGAAGGGTTGTCCACACATGTGGCAAAGGTATGCTTGAGATAGACCGGCGAGTATGGCAAGCGCCATGGATAGAGCTTTAATAAGCGGAGAGGTTTGCCAGCAGTGACGGTTGTGGTTGGTGATAAGAGATCCTTCTCGAGTTTTCAAGGAGTTAATAGAAGTGCGCCCGCAGCAGAATAAAAGCGAGGAGTTCGGCAGCAAAGAGTTCGGCAAGTGGGACACGCCGGGTTTGTGTCAAGTGTAACAAGGCACATCTGAGGAGATTGCATAGGTGGTAGCAGAATTTCCCTTCTGCGAGGGAAGCGGGACACTACTCGGCGTGTCCTAAGAAGCTATCACGAGTAATCAGCGGGGAGGACAAGGTAACGGCGAAGGTAGTCGTCCCAAGGGTAGCAGACCGGTTCGTATCTTTTTTTGACATGCGGATCCGGAGGAGCTAGATGACCTTGTGGTGGCAAAGTACTTTTTCGTGTTTGTGTTTCTTATAAATATTTAATATGATATAGCGCGCATATGATATTACATATTTATACGTAAATTGATTCACTTTTAGGTACCATAATCATAGATAATCTAGCGAGTCAAATTGCTCTGATACCGGATCTTCGAGAACTTTTGTTTCTTCAAAGATAGTCAAGAAGTTGAACCCTACCGCTTAAGGAGTTGGAGAGACCTTTGAGTATATCCACCCTTTGGGCCGAGTCACTAGATGTGTTCAAGTCACACCCCAGGTTGACATTAGAGTTGGGACTTACAAGTGCCAGCATGTTTGACGGTGTTGGATTTCTCATACTTGATGTTATCCTAGGTATGGACTAGTTGTCTAAGAACCATGTCTATTTGGATTGCAAAGGCAAGAGAGTAATCTTTAAAGTTCCAGAAAATCAGGCTAAGACTTTTCGGTACCGTATACAAGCCTAGCAAGAAACAAAGATCCGATCATCTCAAGTTAAAGCTTTAAAAGCCTTGAGCGCGTGGTTGCCAAGGTTTTGTGGTGTATCGCTGAATAAGGAAAAGAGTAAGCCCGAGCTAGAGAGACTCATGTGGTTAAAGAATTTCTGAAGTCTTCCCGGAAAGATTTGCCAGGACATATGCCCGATAGGGCCATAGAGTTTGAGATCGAGTTGATTGCAGGAGCTTCACCAAGAGCTGAGCACCGTGCAGGATGGCACCAAATGAGTTGAAAGAGTTGAAGATTCGACTTAAGGAGATGTTAGAAAAAACATCATACAACCGAGTACATCACCATGGGAGCACCGGGTCTTGTTTGTGAAGAAGAAAGATGGGAGTATGCGTTGTGCATCGACTACGAGAGTTGAATAAACGATGGTCAAGAATAAGTATCCCTTTACCGAGGATTGACGATACATTCGATCGGTTGCAAGGTAAGAAGGTGTTCTCAAGATTGATCTTAGGTCGGGTTATCATCGCTTTGAAGATCAAAGTGTCGGATATACCTACGGCGGCCATCAATGCGAGATATGGACATTACGAGTTCCTGGTTATGCCGTTCGGACTCATTAATGCTCCATCGGGTTTATGGACTTAATGAAAAGAGTTTTCATGCCTTATCTTGATAAGTTTGTGATTGTCTTCATCGACGATATCTTGGTATATTCCGTAGATGAGAAAGAGCATGAGGAACATCTAAGGTAGTACTACAAACCTTAAAGAGAACAAAGTCGTATGTCAAGTTTTCCAAGTCACGAGTTTTGGTTGGATCAAGTCGCTTTTTCTTGGACATATAGTTTTACGGAGAAGGCATTAAAGTGGATCCAAAGAAAGATAGAAGTCAAGTTTAAGTGGCCTAGACCGACATCGATGTGAGATAAGAAGTTTCTTGGGTCTAGCAGGTATTACCGAAGTTTGTAAAGGATTTCTCCAAGATAGCTACACCTCTTACTGAGACTTACTCGAAAAGAGCGTCAAGTATGAGTGGACCCGATTTAATGTGAGGAAGCTTTTCGGACTTTGAAAGAAAAGTTGACCACAGCTCCAGTGTGTTGGCTTTAC